>CM060836.1:98817500-98857500 GCA_030762175.1 Metallyticus violacea
GGACGGTCCTGGCAGGATTCGAACCCCTGAACTCCCGCTCACGAGTCCGCGCCTTAACGACCTCGGCCATCCGTGGCGGTTGCATTTGTGATAATCTAGATGAATTCAGAAGATGGATGAGATACTCAAATCGTATGCAATTTCCGCTATAGTCACTCTGTAGTTCATGTGATTGTAGCAACCTCTTCTTTGAGCACCAGTCACGTCCTAGTAGTATTGCCATGATTTCATCATGGCTGAACTGACATTGCGTTTGGTCCACAAACCGCCGAAATATTACGATAAATCTCAATGCAACTTAAACGTTTTTTCCTGTAAAAATAAACTGATCTGATACTTCAATCTTGGACTGCATTTCCTCTCCTAACACAATTCACGTCTTATTGTTATTACAATGAGAGCGGCTGTAAAGGAAGGTCTGAACATGAAGCCTATTCAGCACGTGCTTCACTCTTGTTGCTCAATGCTGCCAGATTGAGCGATAAATTTTGAATCCTCCTTGTACATTACATGACATACATCCAGCTCTTACATTTTCATCTTTAATTATATCATTTTTGATTGATTACTCTTTTGAGCATGTCTTAATCAAGTAAGGTGACTAATCAAAGTAACACCATGTCTATCTTTAATGCAAATAAAGTGATTCTAGAAAACGATACCAGATTCCGATAATGCACTACGGAGTCTGTATTCACGTGCCATTTAGTGATGAATTTAATTAATAGATGTTCTGCATCGTTTACTATTGAAACGTTATTTTTGCCATTTGCTATTTTGTGTAGGTACTGAAAGGCAAGATAACCTACTTTACTTTATGGATTCAGCTAATAATCACTATAAAAACCATATTTGCTCTGGTGTTTGGAACTTCCTATGGTGGATATGTTAGTAGCGATGTAACGCGTAAAGTGCATATAACTTTTAGGTCATTAACGGCATTTATATACGTCGTTAAGGCGCGGAATCGTGAGCGGGAGGTCTGGGGTTCGAATCCCGCCGTGACTGAGTTTTTTTCCAGGTTTTCCTCAGTCCTCATAAATGGCAAATGCCGGGTAGGTACCCTAAACTTAGGCCTGGAACGTTTCTTCCTTAAAATAAATCCTTTCCAAATATATTTCATTTCATGTATCATCAGTGTCCACCGCCTGTGGTGCCTCTGTAGCAAAAACGGGCGTTAAACATCACTCATCCATACGGCACTTATATGGGGTGGTACTTAATTGTTTAATAATGCTTCTTATCTCATGACCTATTCATTTTATATGCATAAAATATTCATCTTTAAAAATAAAAAAAGAAAGACAGCTTAGTCTGTTTCATTTCTAGATGAAGAAAAACTTAATATTCAGTAAACATTATGATTTTTACACAAACTCGAATTTATTTAATTATATTTTATTTTGGTTACCTACTTATAGTTAAGAAAAAAAATAATTCTTTGTATCCGCAACGAAATTGCGTTAATTGGTTCATCCGTTCCTAATGCCAGACTTGACCTGAAATTTATATTCCATAAAATGCTATGTATGCTGTTATGTTCTCTGAAGAAAATATTAAACTATACTTATAATAATTTTCTTGCTTGTATATACTTCTGATCTATAGCAAGTTAAGTGTTAAGGTAGCGTTATTTGGGTTACTTTTCTTATCATATCACAGATTTTCAATTTTAATTTCCAGTTAACTTGTTTATCTGGTGCATTATTATGCATTTATTAATGTTTACTAACAAACGCGTAATGTTTATGCGTAATATTTAGGCAGCTTCTAAGCATGTCATATACAGCTGTTCACAACAGGTTCTTTGTTGATTGTCACCCGAACTTATCAATGTGTATACTTCCTTCAGCTTTACTATTCTTTAAATTTTCTTTTTTGTATATTCAGATTTACCTGTCTGGTGTTTGCAACTGAATGTCTTTACCTGAGCCTATTCTTTTCATATATTCCTGCAGTTAACTTATTCCCAATGCTTACATTGGTTTATAATGGGTTTTTGGTATAACAGAATATTTTGTCACACGTTTTTAAATTCTCAAAGCTACAGCTTGTAACAGAAGGCTATCAGTGTGTTATTGTATATATGCATTTTTAGGATGTTAATGAACAACATAGAAAATATTTTCGCTGTATATGTGATGCAAATTCTTCGCTGTTGCCCATTAACTTCCTGTAAATATAAACAAACATTAAACCAAAACGTTCTATTAGAAATACAAATGCCCTACTTCTCGTTTGATCGAGTAAATGACTCCAATAAACTACACATTATTTTACCATAACTTGTTGACATTTTACGTGAAATTTTCAATTGTTTTAGTAAATTTAATTTTCAAATGTTTATTACAAAATTATAAACGATAATTAAATTGCAAAAGTCACAAATTATTTACTTTAAATGGTATAAATCATAAATGATAATTTACGATAAAAACAGTGAACACACATTGAATGCAATAAAAGAAACAAAAAAAAAAAAAACCGAAAATAATTGTTTTTTATTAACTGTGTATTGTTTTGAAAAGTACATTTGTATGTATTGTTGTCAATTTTCGCATATACCTTTTTGGAACTGGGGAGTGAATGTTACAAATTCCTTCTAAGGCAATGATTGGGACCCTGTACATTTTATAAATAATCCGCATTCTCAGTCACGGATTATATTATTGTAGACCTTTTATGAACATAGACATTAACACAATATTTTATTAAGCATTCAAGAAGGGCACAAACTTAACTTTTTTTTAACACATGCTTTATTCGTAATCCTTCCATTTTTATATTTTATTAAAAAATTAAAAGTTTGTGATGTACCATTTTTATATCACTTCTCGACCTTTTATTTTTTTTTCCCCTTACCACCACGGTGGCCAAGGTCGTTAAGGCGCGAACTCGTGAGCGGGAGGTCTGGGGTTCGAATCCTGCCAGGACCGTCCTCCCTGACTGAGGTTTTTTCGAGGTTTTCCTCAGTCCTCATAAATGACAAATGCCAGGGAGTTCTCTAAACTTAAGACTGGAATGGTTCCATCTTTAAAAAAAAAAATCCTTTACCAATATATCATTTCATCTCATAATCATGAGTGTTTCCGCCTGTAGTGCCTCTATAGCAAAAACGGGCGTAAAACGCCATTCATTCATTCTACCGTTTTCCTTCCTCTCTGCATATTTTGTGTATTATCTGCAATAGTTACAACGAACCTCTCCTTATTTGTTACAAATGCTTTTAAAGAAAATACTTGTACATTGGCTAGTTTCCGTTTGCTCACCAGGGCAAATAATGGCTCATTTGTTATGTATTAATCAATATGTTGAACCAGTCATCCAAAATCAATGCAAGAGCACTTGAATGCTGTAGCTCTCTGCATCCGCTGATATTGTGCAATCAGCAAAGACGCAGGCGGTGAATCTTTGAAAGGAATCCGCTTGTATTTGAATTGCACCCAGTGGAGTGTCTGAAACTGAAACAGCACTAGCAATAGCATCGTCAATTTCGCTTTCAGTGTATCTCTGTTTACAGATTACGATATTGAGCTTATATTGGACCGTAATTCATTATTACGATGACTTTTTATTTCCTTATGCGACGTCATCTTAGAAACGACCAATGAAACAAAAGAAATTTTTGAATTTTGACCAATCACAACTGGATATTAAGGTGATATTATGGAAAAAATATTATCAAATCCGTTTTATCACGCGACATGCATTTGTTGGGTCAGTATAACCAACTCTATACCTCCACTTTATATAATTCCTGAGCACGCATCACTGACCACATTTTTGTGTTTTCAGTAATTGCAAATTTAACTATTTTAATGTGTACTCACCCAAGAAATTGTTTAGCGTACTCAGTCAAAAAGTCTGAAATAATTTTATAAATTATATAATAATATCTGCCTAAGCAACCATAAGTCTTAATAAATACGTTGTTCAGAATGGTAAACTTTTTTCTTTGTTTTGTTTTTCTCAGTTGGTATTAGTAAATCGACCGGTAGTGACTGTAATAGTCGAATTTTGTTCATTTCATTCTAACGGTTTCTGAATAGGTATTTATTCCTTTTATACAACTGTTATTAATCCGTGCTCGAATTTCAAATGTATATAACTTTTATTATTATTGTATTCATGAAATATTCCCAAACTCATATTTCACTCTTCTCTATTGACATTACAGACAATCGACATTCTCTGTTACTATATAGCTTGAAGAGGTTAAGAATTCATAATAAAATGTACAATTATTACCTTTTTATAAGCCATATTTAGAGGAATTATATTTTAATTCTTGTATTATTCGCCTAATAGTCCTATAAATTTTACTCGAGGATCTGAGCTTTCCAGATAAAATAAAAACTCACTACGTTCGTGTCCCTATTTACTTCTCATTGAAACCATCTATTTAATACATTGAGGAGAAGTTTTACATCTGGTGAGCTGGTCAGTCGGATGTCAAAGCGTTATGTTGTATAGCGCTAATCTATATATGGGCAATTCAAAAAGTAAGTTTAAATTGTTTTGGTAAGTGCGCAGGTAAAAATATAGATAAAGTACTATTTTATTTCACTACAATTCGTTTATTTTTACACATAATGACCGAAGTGTTCAGCTATTTGTCACAGCCATTTCAACACTTTATCTTTTGCAGTCAAATCGCTTATCTTCTCCAATTTCTGAAATATGAATGTGGAACATGTTGCCAACGCCACTTGTCCAAGATAATTTGCATAATTTTCACACCTACTGGGTGAAAATTACAAGAGGCTCAGACTAGGGATAAAGCGATCACCGACAAAAATGGGTTGAGAAATTTGCTTTTTCTGTGGGGAGAGTCGTATCTACACATGCTAGCCGAAAGTGGGAGATCTACCACGTCCCTTTGTCGGATCAAACAGAGGGAGATAAAAATTGGTAGCTCATTATAATGGAGTGTCCAGGTATCGGACAATGAAGAATAAAGATAGGTTAGCATGTTGAGATCTTTTTACACAACTATTCAAAACTTGATGCTTTATACAGTGCATGGGATTAGGAACGATTTGTTGGAGTGCAAGGCTTTTTGAGATTGAATGTGTGAGCAATCGCGTGCTTTAAAATTTGTGCTTAGGTGATAATAAATATAAATGTATTTTATTTTAAGTGTACCTTATTTTGCTTTAACTATCTATGCAATAATAGCATGTGCGAACGACATTGCACCAATATATTTATAAAGGTAGAACAAAAAATGTTACTAATAATATACTACTACTATTTCTTTTTTAAATGATGTTTAATGCCCGTTTTTACTACTGAGGCATCACAGGAGGTTCCCATTGATGGTATATGCGATGAAATTATATATTGGGAAAGGAATTTGTTAAGGAAGGAAACGTTCCAGGCCTAAGTTTACAACTTCCCCGGCATTTACCATTTGTCATTTTCCAGGATAACCTGGTAAAATCCTCAATCAGGGAGGGCGGTCCTGGCCGGATTCGAACCCCAGACTTCACGAGTCCTCACCTTAATGACCTCGACCATCCGCGGCGATACTACTAATACTACTACCACCATCACCACTACTACTACTACTACCACCATCACCACTACTACTACTACTACCACCACCACCACCACCACTACTACTACTACTACTACTACTACCACCACCACTACTACTACTACCACCACTACTACCACCACTACTACTACTACTACTACCACTACTACCACTACCACTACCACCACCACTACTACTACTACTACTACTACCACCACTACTACCACCACTACTACTACTACTACCACTACTACCACTACCACTACCACCACCACTACTACTACTACTACTACTACCACCACTACTAGTACTACTACTACTACCACCACCACTACTAGTACTACTACTACTAATACTACCACCACCACCACCACTACTACTACTGCAACTACTACTACTACCACTACTACTACTACTATTACTACTACAACTACTACTACTGCTACTACTACTGCTACTACTACTACTACTACCACCACTACTACTACTACCACCACTACTACCACTACTACAACTACTACTAGTACTACTACTGCTACTACTACTACCACCACTACTACTAGTACTACAACTACTACTACCACCACCACCACCACCACTACTGCTGCTACTACTACTACTACTACTACTACTACTACTACTACTACTACTACCACCACTACTACTACCACCACTACTACTAGTACTACTACTGCTACTACTACTACCACCACCACTACTACTAGTACTACAACTACTACTACCACCACCACCACTACTGCTACTACTACTACTACTACTACTACTAAGCTACTACTACTACCATCACCACCACCACTACTACTACTACTACAACTACTATTACTACTACTACTACTACTGCTACTACTACTACTACTACTACTACTACTACTACAACTACTACTACTACTACTACTACTACTACTACTACTACTACTACTACTACTACTACTACTACTTCCACTACTACTACCAGTTACAGGCTTCCAGAATATGTTATAACTGCTTGCAAAATATTTTGCGTCTCGGCAAGGTCGGTTCCCCTTCCTACTAATGGTCGCCTACCTGACCTTGAACCTCCGAGCGGTCACTAGTCCTTCCTCCGCGAATGACTTCAGGCTTTAGAACAACGTATTTTTGTGTGTAAATGTAATTACATATTCGAGCCTTCTCGTCTCGTTCGTGAGGAATTGACTCGGGAGTTCCCTGGACAATAGCCTTCCTCCAGAACTGCATTTCACGATCTTCTGAGTACAGGTTATATTGCTTGTTTAGTGCAAAACAAGAAACACTTGCAAAGAGAATTTGAACAGTTTTAACAAAATACAAATTAGACAAATTGGGCACAAATCTTGAATGTTCGCTATCAAAATGACTTCCGGAATTAACGCATGTGGACATTTGGTGTCTTCCGCACACACCAACAACATTTTTACAACTCAAGCCTTGCAAATGCCCATTGTCAATGACAAAGTGATTCCCTAGCATGTGGGCATTGTTAATAGACTCGCAGCTCGTTTTCTTTTCAGTTGAGGCGTGGGTCCACCAAAATGTTTGGGTGCATACTCAAAATACTGGCTATTTTTGTTTTGAAAATCAAAATTATGTACTACTAATACGTCTGTGTTTCGTAGTAGAGGTCAATGTTACTGTATGCCACCTTCAGTGGGACTAGCACAATTTACGGCCAGTGTGCATTTGTTTTGGATAAATAAAAACAAAACTTAGTTTTTGACTCACTCTAGTATTGTATAATTTTCCCATTAACATACTATCATTCAAAGTCACTTTGAATTAAACTTTCCTTTTGACTAAAGTTGTATTTATAGGTGTCTGGCATTATGTAGTTTAGTAATTCAATATTCTACAATTTTATCGAATTTTACAGGATTGTTTATGATAATGTTAGATTAATAATAGTTCATTATAGAGGATTGCAAGTCTTTCTAAGGTAAAAGAATTATTTTAGTAGGTTTATTATGGTAAAATACAAATATATTTTCCATTGAATGGTATTATATAATACCTTTGAAACTTTATTTTTATCTATTTCCTGATTTTGTTTAATAAACATTTTTAGTGCTTAGAATGAACGTATTAGAAAATCTTATCTACAGAGTTTCCAAAACTGATTAACTCATTTTGACTGTGTTGTGAAAGCCAATATTTATAACACAGTTTTGCAGTGCCAAACCTGCCCAGGTCTGTAGATCAAAGCATGTTTCAATATCCCGTCCGTCTATTTGCTGAGGCAGTGGTTTAATTTCTAGTTCTTCTCTTAGTGTCCGTTCCCCTCTTGGGCAATCTTTCACTGAGCGAAGTAATCGCAATTTTTCTGCTTGCAACTTGCTTCTTTCTTTTTCCTTTAACATCCATTCTTCATTTCCATGAAATATTGATTGAAGAACCAAAGTAGGTATAGAATCTAAGTAATGTCTCCTTTCGTACTATATATATATATATATACAAAATAAAAATAAATCAACACTATTAACAATGTAAAAATTAACAGTAACTATAACAGTAGAAAGCATAAAAATACTAAGATAAAGTCACACTTGTAATCGCTATATTTCGAACTCGTTGATTCCTTCTATGGCCCTTTCACGGGCCCAATTTTTTGGGTACGGGGCGTAGCGACCCCGAGGCACCCGAACTGCTCCCTTATGTCCACGCTCAGCGTGTTTGACTGCTTTTTTTATTTCGGTTCCATTTTACTTTTATCTTTTATACCTCCCTGCTTTTAGTCTGAAGGATCCCCCCATGTTTGAAACGATCAAAATGAGACTAGATAATGGCGTGACTCCCAGCACTGGGTCATCATGTAGGGCGGGAGCGTATCCCCTGGTAAAGGCCAGGACCGGCGAGGGGCCATTGCATGAACTGTGAACTTCCTGTAGGCTATTGGGCACCTCTGTCTGGACCCGCGAGGTTTGACACTGAGGTGACTTTTTCTAGGCCAGGACAGGTCACCTGAGCCGGGGTGATGCCCAGGAAGCAGCCTGCCATCGGAGACGGTTGCAATGGTGGAGGATAATGCGCTATGGTTAATAATAACCCTCCTATACAAATAAAGCGCAAAAGAGTGGACGTAAGAGAAGTAACAGAGCCGTCTTACCCTCGTTACTTGGTTATTAGTAGAAATGAAGAAGGTCAGTCTTTTATTATTCAGAAGGGAATTGATGGCATTTCTGGACCTGTTAAGTCTTGCACACGACTTCGAAATGGTTCTCATTTGGTGAAGTGACAATCACTGTCACAAACTAACTCATTGCTCAAGGCGACGATACTCCTCGGATACCCGATCCGTGTTGAGCAACATGGACCTCTCAACTCGTCGCGAGGAGTTATTACCACCAATGTTCTTGATAGCATGTCTGACTCGGAGATCCAGGGTTCTCTGGAAGACCAGGGAGCTCTATCAGTCTACCGTGTACAGGCGAAGAAGGAAGGTGAAGTACAGCCCACCCGCACTCTCTTCCTCACATTTAACCGTGTCGAGTTACCGCACAGGATTAAAGCTGGTTATGAGGTTATAGAGGTGCGCCCATATATTCCCAGCCCCATGCGATGTTTTCAATGTCAACGCTTCGGCCACACTCGCATGTCGTGTAAGAGTGCTCATTCCGTCTGTAGCACCTGCGGTACTGAAAGTCATGAGGGAGCCTGTCCATCTGCTCCCGCTGAACTGCCGCGGTGATCATCCAGTCACGTCCCGCGATTGCCCTCGCTATCAAGAAGAGCTATACAGGAGACGCGGGTGAAGGAAAAGCTTTCCTTTAGTGAGGCCCGGAAACGGTTCCAATCTCGCCTACCTGTGATACCTAAGATCGGTACGTACAGCGCTTTGGCTTCTCCCATCCAGAAGCATGATAGCAGCATGCATACCTGCAACTTGGTGTTTACACAGGTCCCTAGTGCGCCAGGTTCTGTGAAGCGTTCCATTGCGAAGCCGAAACCTATTGATTTTGATGCTCCAGTTATTAAATTTAAGAATGCTTACACGCGCACTGACTTTATGAAATCGTCCACTCCGATTGACAAGAGCAGAAATCGAGCCCCTCTCTTCCTCGGAGTCAAGCTCCCATGATGAATTTGGGAGCAAGCCGCTAGGCGGTCGCCGTCGCCGCCTCTCGCCACTTCTAACCGATAACAGGGTTTGGAGGCGATTGATTCTTCTCAGCGGGAGAGCCCTCCCTCTGAGGATGTGCCTGCTTCAGAAAAACAACCGAGCCCCATGCGTTAAAAAACAGGACGTTTGATTTGTTCTGGGACTAGCAAAAAGTAAGGCGGTGTTTTAATTTCATTTTATCTTATTCCAGATTTTAACAATGTCTATCCTTTCTTGGAATGTGCGTGGACTCCGTAGTCGGAGAGCTGACTTTGAGTTACTTTTGTGATGGACTAACCCACCGCTAGTGTGTCTCCAGGAGACAAAACTGGGACCACAGGAGTCATTCACTTTTCGCGGTTACTCTTGGGAGAGGTTCGATCTTCCTCCCAAAGTTGGCACTCCCGCGCATGGTGGAGTTTTAATCCTCATCCGAGATGACGTATATAGTTCTTCCGTGCGCTTACAGACTCTTTTACAGGCTGCAGCAGCCACAGTTTATCTTTCTAGCCTTTTTTTTTTTTTTTTTTTTTTTTTTTTTTTTTACATGCTGCACTATTTACTTACCTCCATTTTGCTACTGTGGCCGAGGTTGATCCTATCACAGCTACCGTTCCCTGTCCTGCTTTTGGGGGATTTTAATGCGCACCATTCCGTATGGGGTTCTACCACAGAGTGTGCGAGGGGTAGCACAGAGACTTTCTACACCGCCACAATCTTATTCTGCTCAACACTGGTCAACCTGCATTTCTTTCTGACAGTACACATACCTTTTCCTACTTGGGCTTATCTTTCTGCTCTGCCTCACTTGGCTTACACTTAACCTGGAACGTAATCTCTGATTTACACTCCAGTAATCACTTTCCCTGTCAGATACACGTGCTCTCTTCCAACGCACATTCTCAGCGCCCGCCGAGATGGCTCATTGAAAAGGCGAATTGGCCTCTCTGTCGATATATGGCCGTATTTTCAGGGTTAGATTTTCCATCCATTGACGCTGTGATCGAGCACCTCGAAACGGTCATCCTTAATGCCGCCGATCAGGCTATTCCCCGATGGTCTCGCCACCCCAGGCGCTTTCCGGTTCCATGGTGGACCGATGAATGCCGGGATGCGTTGCGTGCATACCGAGGTGCTCCACGCGTTTTTCGTCGCCACCCTACTTCGGCAAACATGATTCGCTATAAACAACTGCGCGCCAAATGCCGTCGAATCATTAAGGATAGCAAAAAAGGCGTCTTGGATTGCTTTTACCTCTTCTTTTAACCGTACAACGCAGTTTGGGAAAAGCTGCGCCGCGTTGCAGACAAGCCTAGTTTACGCATATACCCGGTCTTAGGATTTCGAATCGTGTGCATACTATTCCGATTGAGATAGCCAATATTTTAGGACGCACTTTCGCTGATGTTTCGAGCTCCGCCAACTACCTCCCTCTTCTTTTCGGTTAATTAAAGGGCAAGGCTTTTGTTTTGCCTCCGACAACCAGGAGTGCTATAATGTGCCTTTTACTGCCAGGGAAATGGAGGATGCGCTTACGAACTCTGGACACTGCGCACCAGGGCCATATGGCATTTATGTTGATATTCTGCAGCATTTTTCAGCGGAAGGCAAGGCTTTTTTGCTCCTAATTTTTAATTCTGTTTGTGCAATGGAACGTTTCCTACACTTGGCGAATGGCCACCATCATACTCATACTGAAACCTGAAAAGGACCCACACCTTCCTTCCAGCTACTGCCCGATTTCCCTCACCAGCTGCGTCTGCAAGGTGATGGAACGCATGATTAACGGGAGGCTTATGTGGTGGTTAGAATCGAGGCACTTATTGACGAACGCTCAGTGCGGTTTTCGGCGTCACCGATCCTCAGTCGACCATCTTGTGTCTCTAACCACTCACATAATGGACGGTTTTGTACGGCAGTGCCAAACAATTGCCATATTCCTTGATCTGGTGAAAGCCTATGATACTTGCTGGAGAAGCATATTCTTCGAACGTTTCACGATTGGCATATACGGACGGGGTCGTATGTCTGTTTTTATTCATGAATTTATGACTGACTGGGTTTTTAATGTTCGCGTGGGATCATTTTTATCATCTAGTTTATTCAAGAGAACGGTGTACCACAGGGCTCGGTACTTAATTGCACATGTTTGCCATTGCTCTTAACTCCATCAATGAATGTGGAATCCGATCGTCGTTGTTCGTTGACAATTTGGCCATCTTTTTTTCCTCTTGGAACGCCGCCTCCAATGCTGTCTCGAACGCCTTTACGCTTGGAATGTAAATCACGGGTTCCGTTTCTCCGCAGAGAAGACCGTATGCATGAACTTCTGGCGCCGTAAGGAGTATTCTCCACCATCTCTCCATCTTGACCCAGATGTTCTTACTTTCGCAGACGAAGTTCGATTCGTTGGCTTGGTGTTAGATAGAAAAGTATGCTGGTCTTTGCATATAGCACAACTCAGAGGCAAGTGTGAACGTTCTCTTTGTTTGTTACGTGTTTTAAGTGGCACATCTTGAGGAGCTGACCGGACTATTCTTTTACGTTTTTACCGCTCTCTCATCCAAACTGGATTATGGCTGTGTTGTTTATGGATCTGCGTGACCTTCCGTTCTTCGTCGCCTTAACCCCATTCGTTACCGGGGTATCCATGTCGCCATTGAAGTATTCCCCACCAGTCCTGTGTCAAGCTTATGCGCAGAGTCTGGAGAACTTCCGTTGTTTATCGTAGGTATCTTTTAATTTCTGCGTATGGTTGTCGTCTAGCTGCGCAACCTCGTCATCCCACGAATGCCGTTTTTTAATGTGAAGCTCGCTGCTTTTTACGCTGCTCGTTGTTTTACTCCTAAGCCTCCTGGCTTTCGTTTTCGCGAGCTGTTATGGACGTTGGACGTACAGTTTCCTGCTGTTTTCTTGACAGGGGAAACATCTTTACCACCCTGGATTTTAGCAAAGGCCCCCGTTCATCTTGGGCTTACGTCCTGTCCCAAGTGTTCGACTGCCGCACATATTATTCGTTGTCGTTTCATCGAGATCATCCCTTCTCTTTCTGGATGGAATTTTACATATACCGACGGCTCGAAATCTGACACGGGAGTGAATGTGCTTTTGTTTTTAATGGAGCAGGTTTTACGTAGGGTCTTAACGTTGCGACGTCTATTTTTACGGCTGAGCTTTATGCAATATATCGGGCGATTTTATTTATTTCTGATCATGGGCTGGGGAATAGTGTTATCTGTTCCGATTCTTTGAGTGCCCTTTTATCTTTTAAACATCTGCAGAACTACCATCCTCCTGTACAGCAGATCCAGGATGCAGTGTTTACGCTTCTTGACGTGGCGTCTGGGTGACACTGCTATGGGTTTCTGGGCATGTGGGACTCCCAGGCAACGTAGCTGCAGATGTCGCAGCTAAACACGCCCTTTTAGACCATGCTGAATATGAGCAACGTTTTTACTCGGGGGCTTTTAAACATGCTTTACGTCGAGGCATTCTCTGGCGCAAGCGCGAGGAGTGGACTTTTATCCCTAGCAACAAGCTTCGAGAATGTAAACCCACCCCTTTTAACTGGTCAACTTCTTCTACCGCAGTTCGTCGAGAAGAAGTAATTTTAGCACGTTTGATTTTTTTTTATTGATTTATTTATTTAAGGACGCTCTTTAACAGCTCAGGTCATCAGTGTCCTATTCAACTCAGGGCGTGAAACGACCGACAAATTTTGATCAGAGGCCTCTCTTTCAGGCTTGAGGTTCTTTTTCGTGCCGCAAATGTACGACACGGGACCCACGGCTTTACTTCCCTTCCGAAGGAAGCCATACTTAGGATTTTTACGCCCGAAAAAATTCATCGGTCCTGGCCGGATTCGAACCCGCGTTTTCGGTATAGGAGGCAAGTACGGTAATCACTACACCACCAGGACCGACAGCACGTTTGAGAATTGGGCATTGCCGTTTTAGTCACCGTCACCTTTTTAATGGTCAACCAGCTCCAGCTTGCCCTCACTGTGACCACCCCTTTACAGTGCGTCACATTTTACTTGAATGTGGTCATCTAATAGCTTTTAGACAGGTTTGCCCTCCTCTATTGAGGCAGATGATGTGGTTGCTGTTGAGCGAGTGCTCCGTTTTATTCGTGTTTATGGTTTTTGGAGGAAGGTATGAGGTTTTATCCTTTTATTCATGAAGGCATTTTTAAGACTGTTGTGTTTTCAACTATTGCTGATGCGTTTTAGTACCAGTCTTTATTTGTTGTGGTGCATATTGCCCTTGTTGTTTGTTTTGGGGTTTTATTGCTACAGTTTTGTATCATTACAAGATTGTTATGTTTTCAGCTCTTTGCTTACGCGTTTTACTAATATTCTTATTTGTTATTGACCGAAAATGCCCTTGTTAATTAGGGGTTTTATTGTTACCATTTTAAACCGTTATAAGACTGGTGTGATTTTCCGCTCTTGCGGCTGTATTTTAGTACCAATTTTTTGTTTGTTAACTATTTTACCCCTGTTATTTGTTTTGGTTTTTTTAATGTTACTGCCCAATGTGTTTAATGTCCTTTTCTACAATGGACTTGGGTGTAGATATTTTATTCTTGGATCAATTTTTAGTGTGTTTGGGCGCTAATAACCTTAGCAGTTTTGCGCTCTATACACCATAATCATCATCATCACCATCATCATCATCATCATCATCCTTCTATGGCAAGAAGACAAGTGACGGTGATAAAAGTAAATATTGAGTATCGAAGGTAACGTTATGTATGGAAACAGATGAAACTAAAAATGAGAGTGTGGGGGAAAAATTAATACATAAGATTTAAAAAAGGTAGTATATGCTCTTTATGTAAAAATAGCTGCCATTTCTCTATCTCTGAGTAAACTTTCAGAGTATTGTGTAGGTAACGCATCAATAAGTGTTACATTAAAAGCATCGTCAAAATCCTTACAGTGAGACGATTCATGTTGGGCAACCGGCAAGGGAGACTTGGTTTTAACAGAACGTCTATGATTGTTCATACGTAGCGAAACAACAGTAGAAGTTAAACCAATATAAAATGCTTTGCAAAGCTTACAAGATAACATATATACGACGTTCTTGGAAGAACAAGTAGCAAATGAAGAAATGTTAAATTCTCTGGATAAATTAGGGCTGTGGAATGAATGGCACGGAATAATTAGTGCACAGGTTTTACATTTAGGACGCTGGCAAGGATACGAGCCAGCAAAGGGACGTGGTAAGTTCGGAGGAGATATACTTTTAAGGTTAGGGGGTATTCTAAAAGTAAGGCGGGGTACAAATTTAGAATGAATTTAGAAAAATTTACAAATGAATTTAGAAAAATTATTTAAAGATGAGTGCATTAACAAAGTATCATGACATTATTTCAAAATAGATCTGATGCTTTCAATTCCAGGCATGTAAGTAGTAATAAGGTTAATGAAGTTCCTATTAGAAGTTTTAGGTTTGCATTGGAAAGTTTTGTGCGCTGGGATTATACGGGATTTTAAATGAGATGAAGGATAATTTTGGTATTGGAACTTTTGAGCTAGGTTTTTAATATACTTGTCAAGAGATGAAAAGTTGTTACAAAGACGATGGCCACAGATTGAAAGAGAAAAAGGAATAGATCTTTTGATATGCAAGGGATGACAGCTATCAAAATGAAGATACTGTTGTAAATTGGAAGGCTTAATGTGCACAGACGTAAGAAAAGAGCCATTGTATAAAGAAATATCAATATCTAGGAAAGTAGCAGCATTGAGAGAGACAGAAGAAGTGAACTTAACTGAAAACTTGGAGTTAAGATTAGTAAGGAACTGATCGAGAGATTCTGAGCCACGAGTCCAAAACACGAATATATCATCAATATATCTCAACCATAATAATGATGTCACATGTTCTGACTTAAGAAATTCCTTCTCTAAGCGAGTCATAAAAAGATTGGCATAAGAAGGTGCCATTCTTCTGCCCATCGCAGTACCTTTAATTTGTTGATAATATTTATTATCAAAACTAAACGCATTGCGAGTGAGGACTAGATAAGCAAGATGACAAATGAAATCTGTAGATGGGGTATGAGCAGGTGTTTGAGAGTCCAAGAAATGTTTAACAGCAGCTGATCCTTCATTATGGGGAATGTTAGTATAAAGTGACGTCACATCGATAATGGCCAGAAGTATATCAGAATGTGCCGATGGTTCAACTTTTTTTAGTAAACTCAAAAAGTTGAAGCAATCTTTGATATTGGATGGCCTAGACGTAACAAATGACTGTAACCAACAATCTACTAGAGCGGAAATACGTTCCGTGGGAAAATCCAGCCAGCTACTATCGGACGGCCTGGACAGTTCTTTTTATCCACAGCCCTAATTTATTTAGAAAATTTAACATTTCTTCATTTGCTACCTGTTCTTCCAAGAACGTCGTATATATGTTATCTTGTAAGCTTCTTTGCAAAGCATTTTATATTGGATTAACTTCTACTGTTTTTTCGCTACGTATGAACAATCATACACGTTCTGTTAAAACCAAGTCTCTCCTGCCGGTTGCCCAGCATGCCTCATCTCACTGTAAGGATTTTGATGATGCTTTTAATCTAACTCTTATTGATGCTTTACACATAATGCTCTGAAAGTTTACTCAGAGATAGAGAAATGGCAGCTATATTTTTACATAAAGCGTGTATACCGCCTGGTTTAAATCTTACGTATTAATTTTTTTCTCCCACACTCCCATTTATATTTTCACCTGTTTCCATGCATAACGTTACCTTCGATACTCAATATTTACTTTTATCACCGTCACTTGTCTTCTTGCCATAGAAGGACTCAAAGAGTTCGAAATATAGCGATCTCAAGTGTGACTTTTTCTTAGTGTTTTATCCTTTTCTACTTCTATAATTACTGTTAATTTGTTATATTATATGTATACATATATATAATATCTGGTGAGTTGTTCCGCAGATTTTTTAAGCTTCTTAGTTATTTTATTAATCTCTTTGTTTCTCTGGGGTTACATCGCAGTCTAGGTGTTAAAATGCGAAATTTGACCTATTTTATTATATACTAGTATTCTTTTTGTTAATTTAACTCCATTATCATTGCTTTATTTTAAAAATATTCACATATCTTTGAAAAGTTTTGTTTAATTGATGTACGAGCTTCTGTAACTACTCTCTTTTGTCAAAAGTTCAGCATGCACCATGTTCAAACGTTAAAATATTTTGTGCCTTATTATGATTAAAACAAATTATCTTATGTATTACTTCTTGAAGAAATTGTGCAAACAGATCCCAACATGCTAACCTATCTTTATTCTACTTAGAAAACTTAACAAGCGCAGTAAATCTTCATTGTCCAATGCCTGGAAACTCCATTAGAATAAGCTACCAATTTTCTTGGTCTCCATGAATGCACATTTTCTTTATCCAGTCTCGTCTGTTTTATATATGCATAAAACCCATTTTATTATGCATAGTCAGCGCTTAATTATTCTAATTTTACAATGAACGGTGTATTTATAGCGCCCAACTTCCCGTAAAACCTCACAGTTGATTGTATTCCTGCCTACTCTAAAGCTCGCTTTAGAAACTCGTATACATTAAGAAGAAACTGAGATAGCACACTTTCTTGTTTTCAGTCGCGGCTTCTTTTACTTTGTTTTTATTTCAATTGTGTTGCTATATCTTTCTGTATTGTTGTATATCTGAGCTTAAAATGTTTTCTTTAATGTTGTGTGTCACCTCTGTTTAGTAGTACATTCCACATTAAGTGTTAACTAAACTCTGTCGAGGGCCTTTTCAAGATCTGTAAAACAAATATCGGCTTCTTTTTCTATTAGGTTTTATTCTAAATATTTTATTCATGTGCCTAGACTTCTCGCTTCCCATCGAGACGTTTTGGGTTCGATCCCAGCTGCTGTAGATGGATTTGTGGCGTAAGAAATAGGCTTGGTCAAGCTTTCTCCGGGTATTCGGTTTCCCCTACCGTTCATTAGGCCGTTGTTCCATTGTCACCTCATCCTCATCTTCACTCTGAGCATTCGGCTTAACATAATCCGCTAATTATAATGTTTATAATTAGCTGCGACATTAATGGCTTGATGAAGTCTTTGAATTTGAACCATGATCCATCTGAATGGAGGCTATTCATAGACTCCTCCAAGCTTAGTTTGAAAGCTGTGGTACTTCACAACGGGAACCTTCTTTCATCTATTCCTGTTGGTCATGAAGGAGACATATGCAAATATGAAAGCTCTCTTGGACTCAATTAAATATCATGAACACAAATGAAAAATCTGTGGTGATGTAAAAGTCATTGCCATATTCTTAGGAATGCAACTGGGTTACACAAAGCATTACTGCTTCTTATGTATGTGGGGCAGTAGAGATAGGAAATTGCATTATATTAAAGAAGACTGGCCTCCAAGAAATCTTCACCCTAGCGAGAAAAATGTCGTTGCCAAGCCTCTTGTGGACCCAAAAGACGTTCTTCTTCCACCCCTGCATATTAAGCTGTGTTTGATGAAAAACTTTGTCAAAGCTATGAACCGAGAAGGAGGGCCTTTAAGTACATCAGAGAGAAATTTTCGAAATTAAGTGATGCAAAAGTTAAGGAAGGCATTTTTGTCGGACCACAAATAACTTGTAAAGGATCCTGCATTTGACCAAGTTTTGGAGGGGAAAGAAAAGGAAGCTTGGGAAGCCTTCAAGGGTGTTGTTCGTGGATTTTTAGGCAACAAAAGAGATAACAACTACAAGCATTTGGTGACAGTGCTCCTGCAAAAATACCGTAACCTTGGATGCAACATGTCCCTTAAGATCCATTTTCTCCACTCCCACCTAGACTTTTTCCCTCCTAGTTGTGGAGCTGTTAGTGATGAACATGGGGAGAGATTCCATCAGGACATTTCTATTATGGAACAAAGATATCAGGGCCGTTGGAATGAAGTAGTGCTTGCGGATTACTGTTGGTCTTTGTATAGGGATTCTGCGGAACTCCATCACAAGAGGCAAGCTAAAAGATGACGAAGTCAATAGGCCACCAAAGACACGACTATCTGCGAAGTATTTTTCCAGCAATTTAGAACTCTTAGCATGTAATTACCAGTTAAAAAAATCAAATGCACTTTCATTGTTGTTAGCATGTATGTAATTAAAATGTATCCTTTTCTCTCAATCCGTTAATATGTAATACTTCCACCTTGTGTATATCATAGAAACTAGAGCTAATAAAATTTTTTCATTGTCATATTTGTTTTTCTCAACCCAAAATTAGTAGGAATTGCCTCATGAAGTGCTCGAAACATTCAAAAATTATTTTTTTGTTGCCCAGTGTTATCAGTGCGCGCATTCAAGGGCAATGGCACTGCCCTCTGCCGCCCGTGTGTCTGGCCGGCAAGTGAGTTGGCATTGGCACGCTCTCAATTCTAAAGTAATTTTACTCCTCATGTGTAATTAGAATTTGAAAACTATTAATTATGAGTAATATTGTTATTTAATACAAAGCACTAGGCACATCCAGGTGTAATTTCTATTGTCACTTCTCTACCCTTTTTATGAAAATTGATATTATCTTGGCAACTTCCTATTCCTTTAGGATTTTCTTTAGCCTCCAGCACACATTTAATAAATGTAGTTGTCCAAGTTGTAATATCAGTATTTGAATATTTCCAGCACGATATTAGCCATTCCGGATGTTTTTCTTTTCTTCTTATCAGTTTTATCGCTTCCTGAATTTCGTTAAATGTTATTAAATGCGTTATTATTTCTTATACTTGACTTGGCATATTTTTAAGCCGGGTTGTACGTAAGATGTGAATAATTTTGCTCCTAGAACAGCGTGCACTGAAGAAAATGGCAAATGAATGGGAATCTTTCCAAAGCATTTTGCTTCGCTCTGTTGGGCAAGTGATTGGTCTCAGGAATATGTAGCAAAATTTTGGGAATAATTGTACATGCTGTCCTGCTTACATTCTGCAGTTACATAGAAGCTGTTTGATCGAGACAGATAAAGGTTTGCAATATTATGCTCCGTACCCACTAACAGTGACAATGCTATTCTGAATGTTTTTGGTAACTAATTAAGCGCATTTCACACTATGCCCCCTGTTAATTTAATTAAATGAAGTAATAAAATGTTAACGAGATTATTGTTGTGAAAGCAAGCTGTGATTGGTAGAAATTGCTGATATTCTTATGCCGGATTGGTCATTCAAGATTTGCAATATTATGCTCAGCACCTACTAACGGTGACGATGATATTCTGAATGTTTTTGATAACTAATAAAGCGTATTTCTCTTTATGCATTCTGTTAATTAGATACGATTAAATGAAGTGATAAAATGCAAACGATATTATTGTGGTGAGAGCTAGCTGTGATTGGTAGAAAATCCAGATATTCTTATGCCGGATTGGCCATTCATTTCATTCTGTATTAATGCAATGCCTCCGGCTATTTATGTGAAATTACAACTCAGTAATAATATTAATGCGGAATTTATTACTTAAGAAATTATTTTACCAATATATTTTAATGCAAAAATTATTTTTATGGCCTCTCTTATGTTTTTTTTTTTTTTTAACCATGGTTTGAAGTACCGCCACGGGTGGCCGAGGTCGTTAAGGCGCGGACTCGTAAGCCGTAGGTCTGGGGTTCGAATCCCACCAGGACTGTCCTCCTTGACTGAGGTTTCTTTCACGTTTTCTTCAGTCCTCATAAATGGCAAATGCCGTGGAGGTACCCTAAGCTTAGGCCTGGAACGTTTCCTTCCTTTAAAAAACCCCTTTCCCAATTTATCATTTCATCTAATTCATTATGTGTCCATCGCCTGTGATGCCTCAGTAGTTAAAATGGGCGTTAAACACTAATCAACAAAAATGGTTTGAAGGAGAAAATATTTCGTAACTATTTTCATTAAGCGGCTAATAATATAGAAAGTCAAAATTATGTTTTTATCCCAAATAAATTCTGTCTGCCATATTCTTTCATCCTCGAAGTGTTGGTTATCATCATCATTGATATCAAGAATTAGGCCTTCTGGCTTAATCCGTCTCAAAACTCTCACGGCATTTTCCAGTGATTGTACTATATTTCATTTTCCTGTAGGTTTTAATATACCGCGGCCTTACTATTCTAAAATATGGCATCATTTGTATGTAATGTCTACATTTTATTTTATACTTTTGTGAAAAACAAACTAATTCATGATATTGAGTATATATTTAATTCTTGTCTAATATCAGTAAACATTTCTATTATGATGTAATATGTTATACCTTGCTATAAAACTTAATACTTTAATTTTTAATTTTTCTGTTTCAATTTATAAACCGTCCAGCTCTTGGCATCCATAAAAATGTAATACATATAACTTCGTATGAGCTTAATAACTTTTTTTTCACATTCTACTTTAATTGTCTTTCAACTGTTCCTCAAATTGTCTAAAATTTGATTTTTTTTTCATTTTTCAGGTAATTATATTTCGATGCAACCTCTTTTCATTTGTGAACTGCTTCTTGAACCCGTTTTCTGATCTTCCTAGGTGATTTGATACTCTGTAAAGGTAATGTAAAATTGTTATTAACATAAAATACTGTTTAAGATATTATTAACTTGTATTTAATGATAACATTGAATAATGTAGGTGAAAATGGATAATCTGCCTTACTCCTAAATTAATATCGATTATGAATTTTCAATTGGTTATATATTATGTTTTAAAATTATTATAGGTATGTACTAATTGTATTGTTTCGTTAATTGAATACAAATAATGGGACTCTATGCCTCGTAATGTTTCCCATAATAATTTACTTTTAACTTTGTGGAGTACCTTTTAATATATATGCGGGTAGGTCCATAAGTTTCCGGCCTCGCCAATAAGAACTATCGCCTTCAAAAATCCTTATGTGGTGTCATACTTTATCTGATAAGTAAATAACTGCAGCTATAACTTTCACGTGTTCAGTTGTTCAGTTATAGTTGTCTAAAGAAGGATTGTGACATTATCAAAATCGAGTATCGACCTATTGTTAAGTTCTTTACAAAAGGAGGACTTACTCCAAATGAAATTAAACAATGATTAGGTGGTGTATGTGGGGAAGCATCCCCGTTATATTCTACCGTAAAAGCATGGGCCAAACCTTTTCGAATGGGTAGGTAAAGCATTGAAGACGAAGAGCGTGCAGGTCGGCCCTTGGAGGTGCTCATTCCTGAAAACATCGCTCTTGTGGAAGGAGAAAGACCGGCGGCTTAAAGTTACAGAAATAGCAGCAAGTTTGGGACTTTCTAAAAAACAGTCCTTCGAATTATTCATGAACATTTAAACATGATTAAGGTTAGTGCCTAGACTTCTTTCCTCAGTCCAAAAGTAGCAACGAGCTATCTATTGCCAGGCATTTTTGGAGCTCTGCCGTGGCAACGAAAGAGAGAGAAGTTGTGCAAGCCATTATTACAGAAGATGAAATTATGGTCCTCTACTATGATTCTTTGTCCAATAGAGAATCAATGGAGTGACGTAAACCTGACGAAGCACCGCCTGTAAACACCAAGGTCATTCAGTCAACTAACAAGATCATGACCACAATCTTTTGGCACTGTGAAGGAATACTCTTCATTGACTTCAAGGAGAGGAACACTACAGTAAATGGGGAGTACTATGCTGGCCTACTGCACAGACTACGTGCTTCCATCAAAGAGAAAAGGCAAGGAAACTGAGTGGTGGTGTGCGCCTTCTTCACGACAACGCACCTGTGCTCACAGCTCTTGTTGGGAAGGAAGCTGTGAAGAGATGTGACTTCAAGGAGATCGACCATTTACCCTACCGCCTAGATATAGCTCCCAGTGACTTATTTCCTCTTCTCAAAACTTTTCTGGGGGGATTAAAATATGAATTCCAAGATGTGAAAAGTGCATTACAATATAGGGTAACTATATTGAAAAGTGAAATGCTGTTTTATGTCTTTATCATATCTAGAAAGTGGTTAACCCGGAAACTGTTCCTGGATAATTAAACATTGAGCTTATGACCTTTTTATAAATGGGATAATTTTGGTACATTCATTTGGTATATAACACTTAATAAAGATATGTTAATATTCAATATTATAATTATAGACTATATATTATAAATTGATCTGATGCATATTTAATCTTCTCCAATTGGATATTGTCTGTTCTGGGCGATTTTTTATTTTTAGTCTCTATTATTGTGACTAAAAAGATTTTTTTTTTTTTTTTTTTTTTTATAATATCCTGAAGTCGTCCTAAGCTTGTTTAATTTGGGGATATTGAATTTGCTACATTTCTATGCAAAAGATTCCAAGAGAAACGTGCATTCGAATGCAGCGATTGGCATGGTTCTTAAACCCAGTGGAACAGAACTGTCTCTCTCTCTCTCGCAGGCAAGTCGAATTTACATGACCGCGGCGTCCCTCTCCATGATCTTAAGTGCAAAGACGTGTCACCAGCTGCCCGCTTCAGAACTGCAAAAATGTCGTTAAGGTCCGCATGGGAGAGTCGAGTGGAAGGAAGACAAATTAGCGTTGAAAGCTGAAAGCGGAAAATTAGATATGCTCTATGCTAACCTCTACTTAACTTCCCAAACATTATAACAGCATTTATATGCGTCTCTTAACTGGGATCGAGGTGTTTCTTTTGCATGCATTCCTTCTTTTAGACTTGTTTCTGTTTATAATTAAGGTGATTGGAGATATAAGATATTTCAGTTCCGTTTTTTTAAAAAATACTCTAATAATAATGGTAGATGAGCTTGACTTTTCTACAATTTAAACATTTCATATTTACTTTTCTTTTGATTTAATTTGAATTCGATCATTTCCCTTCATCTTTATATAAGGGGGTTGGTCCACGAAGACTGAGAATTTTTTTCTCATCACAAAGTGGAGATGGGTGGTGAAACAATATATCATGAGAACAGGTCTCACGTGACGGAGGAAACAATTAAAAGGGAGTACGCGCATGCCTCTAAGTACAGAGCGCCAGCAAAGAGCGAGTGTTTGCCATTAGAATGCGTAAAATGGAGTCGCTTCTTGTGTGATCTGAAATTTTGCTTCGATTTTCAAAGCGTACGTAATGTATGGCAATGGTGTTCTGTCACAATCAATCGTTTAAGGGGGGTCATGTTTCAGCAATAAAGCAAGGCGGTCTACTGCATTGAACAAGACCATGATTAACACAGCTGACTTTTTGGAAAGATGGATGAATGACGGTGGATAGACTGGCAGACATGTTGCATATTTCTCATAGTAGTGCATTCTAAAAGATCACTTACACATTCGACGCTTTTGTACCAGATGTTTACTGAAATTATTGACGCCTTTAGAGAAGATCGCAGTAGGTCGCACCGAGTGGATTTTTGTCGGGAGCTTCAGCGTTTGGTAGCGAAGCATACCTAAATTCCATCATTAGAAGTGAGCTCATTCTGGAAATCAATGGTTTTCCTACACCAAAGAAAACCACGGTTGTTCGGCAGCAAAGTTTGTGTGATTTCGTTCTTTGGCTGTCGTGGAATGGCTAATCAATATGAAATAACGGTTAACGGAGAGTATTACACGACTTTTGAGCGTCCTGGTCTAACACATTCGACAAAGATGCCCTGAACTGCATCCACCTGGTTGGCACCCACTTCGTGACGTTTGCAAAGCATTTTCTCAACTTTTAGCCAGAAAAAAAAAAAAAAAAAACACACACACAAACGGTACTCCACCCTCCATACAGTCCGTATCTAGTTTCGTGTGACTTTTTCTTCCCTTGTCTCAAAAAAGAGCTGCTTGTTGATCAACAGTTGTCGTGAAAAAGGGGAAGGTGGTTCTAAAGACGATGTCAATAAACGGTTTAGAGCACTTCTTTGAGCACTGGCAGATATGTAGGGCCAAGTACATACAGCTCAAATGGGCAAAGACCATACCAACCTTAACCCTGCCTTGTATGCCTCGTAAGTAAATAATAGTAATAATAATAATTACATACTCAGTCTTTATTGAATAGTTCTCATATTAATTCTCTTTTGTGATATTTTAATATAGAGACCATATAATGAATTTTTTTAATTCATATTTCAACATCTACAAAATTGCAATTTTGAGCTAAATGCGAATTCATATATTTTTAAGCAAGAGAAATTGATTGCATTTCTTAAAAAACTTACATTGACCGCATTAATCACATGAGGAATATTGCGAAAATTTTCAAAATTTAAAATTATTGAAAGAAAATTGTTCCCTAACTGAACACCTTTACAATTTTACGCTTATCATTTTATATATACTTCTTTATATATACTTTCTTGTGTTTATATTGACGGACTTGTAAGTTCTCACGTTGGCAGGTATGCTTATTTGAATTAGTACAATTGTTTAATATTTCGTTGCAAGCGAACGCACATGGTCAGAAAATTCGTCTGTTATTCAAAGACCAAAGACTAAACACAAGATGAAACTTCATATGCAAAAACATTCTAATATAACAAAACAAGTAAGTTTCCTCCTTTATTAAAAATGTATAACGAATATGTGATATAAATTATGCACTTGGCATTCTGTGAGTTCCTATGTGGCCACCAAAGATCAAAACAGATACATAATCTTTGTTTTTACCCACGAGTACATTTAATTTACTTTATTATACATAATATTATACGAAATATTTATACGTATATTTATTTACCATTTCAGTATTTAGAACTGAATATTATCAATCTAAATACTATCATTTAGTGACAAACATTTTCATGTGATATATATATAGTGAGCTAAAATCCTATAATATTTAAAAGATTACAACTTTTAAAACAAGAATTCATCCGCAATCTATATAGAGGATGCGCTTAAAATTACCTCGTAATTACCTCCTATACTATTATTCATATCGATAGACTGTTCTCGCTGAATTTAATAGCACACCGTGGCCCACAGATATAGCACGTAGAAAACGAATATTTATGGGACCAAATTACTATTTTCAGCACAAAGTTATTTTATTGAATTATTAGCCATAGGTGCAGCAGAAATTAAGTAAATAAAATTAAAATAAGATTGGCGTTTACCCCTTGTTTCCAATGCAAATAGTTGCATTTTCCTGCTGTTTAGTCGTCCTTGGCAAGGTTCGAACAAACAAAAGAGCATAAATTAAGTTATAGACTGTTTACTTACCTCAATTCAATAGTGTTGTTTGTTTACTACAGTTACTCACTACAGCGTTCCGTATAGTCAACCTTTGCTGGACTTCTACGAAGTTATTCAACGAAGTATGAACGAACTTGCTGTGGTTTTTCTATTGATCGTGTGCCGTTCACTGGAACATGACCGCGCTAGCTTTTAGCTTTAATTATGGATCTAATATTGACTAAGTTCAGTTCAGTTATTGCGAGTGATGTGTTTTGTTCTGTATTTAATCGCGAAGCTAGTTATGGCTCAGTAGATGTTTTTAGTGCATAAAATGTTTTCTAACGATTCACATGTGTTAACGCAATTAGCTCATCAAGTTCAAAGAGGATTTGAAGGTGTAAAAGTTCCAGGTCCTACAACAATATATAATACTTATAATTTACAATTATTTTAGGTCTAGTGTTCTGTCTAAGAAGCTTAACAAATAGCATGAAGAGACACTAAATGATATCAGTAATATTTTGAATAATTCCTCCAAAATTTTTCACAGTAAACGTGCATTTTAATGGTTCTGTGCAAAGAGCTACTAAATTGTTAAAATTAACACAATATGAAATAGTTGTGGCATATGTGAATACGATTTTTTCTCCCTTTGTTAGAGAATTAACAAATAGGGAGCATGATTGTGCCTTTTTTCAACAAGATATTGCTACAGCTCATACGAGTATGAGTTTCGATGAGCTACATTAAAAGAGTGTTTCAGAAAGACAGTGTTAGCGGAGATTTTTGGCCCTCTCGGTCCTCCAACCTAATCCTTTACAACTTTTATCTTTGGGGTAAATTAAAAACTACAGTGTACAACACAATACCCTGGAAGAGCCTTAGAAGTACTCCAACCATTGCACTGGAGACTCTGTTGGGCCCATCTCCCATGGACATCTATGTACACGTGGAGGCTAAGCTTGCGACACATCGCTTGGTACACACAGAGAACTGCAGCAGTAGCTTTGCTGCAACTGGACCTGCCAGAACTGAGGACGAGGCCAGAACTAATGAATACTCAATGCTGTAATTTCTCTCCATTTAGGTTTTCTCGAATCTCTAGAAGGACCGCGCACACTAAAGAAGATAACCAACTTATATGGCATACCGATCGATCTCGTAAAGGAATACAGTCGGCTGCAGGTACATATGGCCTATCTCCAAGGACTAACAAGCCTTGCTATATATTGTACAGTTTTTAGGGAGAGGTATTTGATATCATG
Source organism: Metallyticus violacea (assembly GCA_030762175.1). NCBI lineage: Eukaryota > Metazoa > Arthropoda > Insecta > Mantodea > Metallyticidae > Metallyticus > Metallyticus violacea. The sequence continues at coordinate 98,844,539 of CM060836.1, forward strand.
AACTGTGCTTATGGAGGACTTGAGAAGGTTTATCACAAAAAATGAATTCTCATGCTCCCAGACAGTCAAACTGACTTAACAGCAATTTCTTCTGACATGTTGAAATCTAAATTGGTATGGGAGTATCAAAGTGCATTGTCTGCCCTGGCATCTCGCAACTGGCTTGCACAGGAGAGGATGCCGGGGCATCTGGGCATTTATGGGAATGAGAAAGCAGATTAGTTGGCAAAAGGAAGCGCTGATCCGGCCGGTTTTGGCCCTGAGCCCACAGTTGGAATCAGTACAGTACTATTAAAACATGGATTGGGGATAAATATCAAATAAGATGACAAACCTATTCTGGACAAAGGCAAGTTAGGAAGTTTATCCTGGGTCCTAGCAATACACTTTCCACGTCTCTTCTAAAATTGGCCAGAAGAGGAATGCGGAAAGTAATTGCGCTAATTAATGAACATAGTCACTTCAGGAAACATTTACGAAAAGCGGGCTCTATGAAGATAAACCCTTTTGTAGATTGTGTAAACAAGATGATGAATCCGCCTCGTACATCCTGTTTGAGTATACAATCCTGGGGTGAAAGATTTGTTTATAATTATGTGGGAAGATATGGGAAAGGGTGCCAACATTGGAACCAAAATACTGTAACTTGTACAAGGAACAGATTTTGGGAAACAATGAAGGCGTCTTTCCCAATGGGATGAGAATGAGCCTTATAGGCGAACGTGCTGGAAGTTGTTCAAATACCACCCCCTACCCCCTGTATCTATTGACTATCTCTACCTAGGAAGAAATTAAACAAAACACCGCCAGGAAATAGCAGGCATTAATTACTGAACTACAGCGAGCGATAGATATTTTTAAAGAGGCGCCAAAAACATACGGGCAACAACAGTGACCAGTTTCAGCACCTCCTTTCATTAAGTTGGTAACCTTTAAAAATAGTTGAGGATACTGTTGTGTGATTGTGTTAGTACCAGTCTACAATACTCGTAGGCGGCAACGAACGCCGTTCTCATCTACAGGCAAAACACCGCAAGTTGGTCCATAGTTCATTGGGTCACTTTGTACCGCGCCAGTAGTGATTTGGCTTGTAGTGGTCTTCAAAGACCACTAATTGCCAACTGCGGCGCTTTACAGAATATATATATCACCATTGGTTTATAACTGAATTTGTGCTGCTCTGTTAGCTGGAATCGGAGGGGTTTCCTTGTCAGTGAAATCTCACCCACCTCAGACAAAAGCTATAGCGAATAGAAACACAAGTATCTAACTGGTTTTTTTTTTTTTGAGTAGTGTTTAACGCCCGTTTTTACTACTGAGGCACCACAGGCGGTGGACACTGATGATACATGAGATGAAATGATAAATTGGGAAAGGATATTTTTTTTTTTTAAGGAAGGAAGCGTTCCAGGCCTAAGTTTAGGTACCTCCCCGGCATTTGCCAGTTATGAAGACTGAGGAAAACCTGGAAAAAACCCCAGTCAGGGAGGACGGTCCTGGCGGGATTCGAACCGCAGACCTCCCGCTCACGAGTCCGTGCCTTAACGACCTCGGCCACCCGTGGCGGTCATCTAACTGGTGCGCCAATAGTATGCTAGATTGGAATTGTCCACTGCACCAATTCTGCAAAGATGCTCGAGGTATTTAGTGACCCTGGTATTTAATTTGTACATTTTAACAACTTTTGGCTTCTGAAATTGGTTAGTAGAATTTTTTGATTTCAACAAAAACAAAAATTAAGAAATAGAGTGTATAATTTAAATAGATGTTAGTACATTTTTAAATGAGATTAAATAATTATAGTTCATTATAAAAGGTAATCTTAATATAGAAAACGAAAATCATACATACAACAGTATACTTAATAAGAGTGCGAATTAGATTTGAATTTCCTAGTAATGTTTTTCGTAATTTTCTGTGTATCTTATGATGACATATATGTTCTGAAAAATTAGTTATTTTACAATTATGGTAAAGTTCGTATGAAATTGGTGCATGGTACACAAAAAAGTGTAAAAATGGGTGCAATATAGCTATCCTGACATCTTTCATCTCTACAGTTGAAAAATAACTTAAAAATGTACGTAAACTAAAAAACATCACCAGATATCCCTAAATATAACTGACTGCTGTAGCAAATTGTTGAAGTTGGTTCTTGTGCTCATTTTACATGAAACCGATTTTCCATAATGTCAGATTATCGTAAACGTTCGATTATGTTAAGCCCCTCTCTGTATGATTGACGTGGCAACAGCATCACTATCAGGTGTTGCGTAATGATAAGAGATAAAGCACAGCTTTGCCAAAGAGATTACACGTGATGCGACTTGTGGTTCCGGGTAATGTCAAAGTAATGCCTGCATTTAATTAATTTATGCTGCTGTGAGTGGCGTTTTCCTAACAGTGAGTTAAGGTGCCAAGTGTCTGTCCCTTTCTAACACTAACTGATCACATCTAGTCTTTTGGATCGATATTTCTAATATCTGATCAAATCTGGCATTCCCACTTAGATAATTTATATAGTTTCGCAGGTATTTTCGAAAATGATAAAAGGTTAAAATGAGTGCCAAGCAGTCCACAGAAGGCAAATCTTTGTCTTGTAGCTCTCACAGAAGGAACGAACGCCGAATCGGTTACTCTTTGCATCGTTCTACAGCATGAAGACCTGTTTCCTTTACGTTCGCGGTAGAATAGAAATGATTATTTTACTTATAAACACGGCAACCTTTTCGTTACATATTTATAGAATTTTCATTGAAATACTTTTTCGCTCATCCAATGTCATGCATCTTGGCGACCTGGCGTACCGCAGCAGGCCACCTTTGCACTTTAATTGCGCTTCTCCTATTTGGCATGACCTTCAACGTTGCTTTCTGAATTTGATCTGTACCGGTTATAGGCCAGTACACATTCGTTAGCAGAAATGATCAGAAGGTTACTATAAAATAGTGGTGGCGAAAGTTAAGTAAAACAGCCGTTTGCAACTCACGTCGCGTCATTTCTAAATGACTATAGCAATCCAATCTCGTCATAACTACAACCCGGATTTTTCGGTTTTAAACTATTTTGTTACTTGCTAGTTAACTGTGATATTTTAACATAATTATACCGCCACGGGTGGCCGAGGTCGTTAGGGCGCGGTGTTGTGGGCGGGAGGTCTGGGTGCGAGTACCGCCAGGACCGTCCTCCCTGACGGAGGATTTTTCCAGGTTTTCCTCAGTCCTCATAAATGGCAAATGCCGAAGAGGCACCCTAAACTTAGGCCTGGAATGATTCTTTCCTTAAAAATAAATCCTTTCCCAATATATCATGTCATCTCATGTATCATCAGTGTCCATCTCCTGCGGTGCCTCTGTAGCAAAAACGGGTGTTAAACGCTATCCATTTATTAAAATAATTATCCATTTCTTTATCATGGGAGTCACATAGTTGAATGTTATGAAACCTAAAAATGGCTAAATAGGACGTTGAAACCAAAAGATGACTAAAACTGTCGTTTAAAATATTAAAATTAGATGAAACAAATTTGAAATTTAATTGCTTTTAAATTATTAAAATTAAATGTTCTAATATTTACAATAAAATTACTTTTGAAACATTAGTCAACAGTGCGCATCTTGATGAACCTCAAAAACAAAGCTTTGTTTTTAATTTTATAATACAATCATTGCCATGTGTTAATAGCACTGTTGAAATTAACTTATTTTTAAAGCAAACTCAATTTAATTTCCTAATACCATTGTTGTCAGTCACGTTCAACGCTATTTTTCTCACATGCCTCTCATACTGGATTTATTGTCAGTCACGTTTTGTAAAAGAAAATGTCTTTAGAAGCAAACTGAACGCATTATTAAGAACATTATACTTCCAGTTTATTAAACAACTATAGCAACATACCAAAAAAGAAAGGTTTCCAAAAGGTGATTGATTGATTGATTGGACAGTGATCGGCAACCATCCCAATCTTACTACAGATGGCAGATGCGCCAAAAGGAAGTGAGCTGTGACCAAAAATAGAATTTTTTTTTGCAGCACAAAGAATCTGTAGGGCATGTCATTGAGAGGAAACAAGAGATCCAGTTTCAATCACTAATTTCAAATTTTTCTGGCTCTTCAGAAGACAATTTTAATCCCTGTTTATGTGAGGATGTGCTGTGATTGATACAGAACCCAGTATTCAATAAGTTTCTTCAAAACAGTAGATGAAAGACACCAGATGAATCAAACATAAGGAAAAAGATTTGTACGAACTATAGAAGAAAAAGATTGAATTCATCAGAACAGAAGCATAGGACTAACATCTGGCTGTCAGTAGACGAGAACACCAACAGTTGTGATGTCTTCATTGCTAACATCGTGGTGTTTTTTTTAATGACTTATTTATGAACGCTCTTTAACAGCTCAGGTCATCAGCGCCCCATTCAACTCAGGGCGTGAAACGGCCGACACATCGTGGTGGGTAAGTTAGACCCAGCAGATGGTAAACCCCTCCTCATATTATGCAAGATGCTGAACAAAACGAACCACAGCACAATGCATTGTATGGCTATCACAAAACCTTGAGGAGAACACTACTACTTGTAACTGACAATGTGATCTATATGATCAAGACAGGAGAGACACTGAACATTCTCCACCCTAACATGCTGCATATCACCTGCCTTGCTCACGGCTTACACCGATTGACTGGAGAGGTTAGAAACAATTTCCCAAGAGTGAACAACATTATGTCATTCGTGAGGAAAGCCTTTCTGATCACTTCCAGTCGATTTTAGATTTTAAAGGAAATGCTACCACAAACATCTCTGTCACAGAACTCATCATCACCGCTGGGGTATTTGACTGAAGGCGACCATCTACTAAGTCAATACTTTGAAGACATCAAGAGTGTTATAGACCTGTTTGACGTCAACGAAGCAGTCTGCATGGCAAAGACTGAAACCGTTCCTCACAATAAGAACACCGTTACTTCAAGTGCCTTTATCAAGGTCAATTTTAGCGATCTTTCTGCATCTATTCAACACTTGGAATCCGCATCTTTACCACTAAAAGATGCAATGAAAATAATGACACAATTTCAAAGAAAGAAATACCACGGCCAGTGGGTGAGGATGTTCTTTGAAGCTCACCAAAGATTCTTCAGCGGATCTCAGGGTTTTGCAGGTTTTGCAACCAACATGTATCTGCTGTTCTTCAGGGGGAAATCATTTCAGACGATTTGCCATGGGAACCGACAGCACTGGTTTCATTGAAATTTGCACCGATAACTTTATGCTGTGCAGAGAGAACATTTTCTTACTATAAGATTGTTTTAAAAGACAATAGAAAATGTTTCACCATACAGAACCTAGCAATTTATTTAATAGTGCAGTGGAACAGTAACCTAAATAACTGAAAACTGTTCTGCTTGAGTTTGAATAACTGAAAAATAGTCTAGCTAATGTACTTTACAACTTAAAAAATTAAAAATAATGCTTTTTAAATCTTTTTAAAAAATTCAGTGTTTTAAAATTTTTTAAAAATTCAGCGCACTGACATTATAAAGACTTGGAAATTTTAAGTAAGTTTAGTGCTTTATAACTTTAAAAAACTGCAGTGCGCCGATATTATAGAGGCTTGTATATTACTCCGACATTACAAAGACTTGGATATTTAAAGTGTTCATGTTTTTTGTGTTTCAGAACAATGCAAAATACAAGTAAAAATTAAATTAAAATTAATTCACATTATTGTATATTTGTTTCAATGTGTTTGTTTTACTTTAGGTAAGAGAAACTTGAAACAACTGCTCTAAAAGCGTTAAAAATATTTAAACCTGTTAAAAACTAAAAACACCTATTTTAACATGTTAAAAAGCTAATTCAGGTTTTGGAAAAACTTCAAAATTGGAGCTCTAGCTCATAACATAACCCTATCGATCCATAATGCACTACGATCCTTGTTGGTATGGTGGTGTAGTGGTAACCACTTGCCTCCTAAACCCAAGATCGCGGGTTCCCGACCAGGACCGATGGATTTTTTCGGGCGTAAAAATCCTAAGTGTGACTTCCTTCGGAAAGGAAGTAAAGCCCTGGGTCCCGTGTCGTACATTTACGGTACCAGAAAAGAACCTCAGCCTGAAAGAAGAGGTTTCTGAGCAAAGTTTATGGGCCGTTTCACGCCCTGAATTGAGTGGGACGCTGATGACCCGAGATGTTAAAGAGCGTCCGTAAATGAAAGAAATAAAAAACAGCCTGCGATCCTTCGCTGCTGTACTTTGGGGCATGTATAACTTGGGTTTGACTCGGCGCGATTACTCCTGCTCTGCAGCAACGCAGTGTAAACATAATTTTCAGAGCCTATAATATACGTGCGAATTTATTCAGAATTTACCAATAATTATGCTTCTTCCAGAAGTGCAATCAATGATATCGTTCACAGAGGGGAAAACTAGACATAATAGAGAAATTATTTTAAGTTCGTCCACAAAATCACTCTCAAAATTAGGAAAATGATGGGAATTTCGAAATTTGAGAGACAACAGTAGCAGTGAAATTAGAAACATTACGCTTACCAAACTTAATCGTGTCAATCAGAATGTGCTTCCCGATATAATGTCTGTTTAGCCGTAGTTAAGCTATGTAGCAAAGTACAAGGCGTGTCCGGAAAGTAAGTACCATTTCGTTCTACCGCCACCGCAACACAGTGTCGCAGTTCCACGCATGCGCACTTGTCTCTATGGTTCATTCTCTGTCCACTGACGCCATTACAGTCGGGTCGTGTTGTGTTTACAGTTGAGTGTGATCGTTCAAAATGTTTTAAGACAATTTCTGATCCCGCCGACTGTGAAGTGCGTTCCGTAATACGGTTTTTGAACGTAAGGAATGATAAGCCAGCTGAAATTCATGGTCAACCTGCACAGATTTACGGTGAAAATGTAATGACAGATGGAACGGTGAGAAAGTGGGTTAGGCAATGTTCATGACGAAGCACGGAGAGGGCGGCCTTCTGTTGTCACTGATGGTTTGGTTAAACAAGTGAATGAGGCAATTCGTGAAAACAGACGGTTCACAATAAGAGTGCTTTGTAATGTGTTTTCACAAATTTCAAAAACTGTTGTGCATGAGGTTGTCACAAAGCGCTTAAATCATCGCAAACTGTGTTCCCGTTGTGTCCATAAAACGAAGCGACTTGATAGTGCTTTGACATTTCTTACCCGATACTGTGATAAGGGAGATGAATTCTTAAGCCGGATAGTGACGGTTATGAAACTTGGGTTTGTCATGTCATCCCAAATTCAAAGCAATAGGCGATGGAGTGGACGCAAACAGGATCCCCCAAACGACAAAACTTTAAAACTACGTTGTTAACAAGAAAAAGCTGCGTTCTGGGACAGACGGGGCATTCTGCTTGTTCAGTTCCTTGCCAGAGATGCAACCATTAATACGGTATGTTACTGTGAAACAATGAGAAATCTTCTGCACGCAATTCCAAACAAAATGCGTGGAATGCTCAGTCAAGGCATTGTGTTGCTTCATGACAACGCACGTCCCCATTCTGCTGGTGTCACACAAAACAATTCGGTTGGGAGCAGTTAAAACACCCGCCATACAGTCCCGATCTGAGCTCAGAGGAAGGCGCTTTGCCAGCAATAACGACGGTGTTCAGCAGTGGCTCTCTTCACTGGCGGCTTCTTTCTTTGAAGAGGGCATACAAAAGTTTAATTTTCCCCTGTGACAAATTCCTAAACAATGGCAATTATGTCGAAAAATAGATTAAGGAATGCTCTTTCATGTACAAATAAATATTATTTGAAAACAAATATTTTATGCCTTTTTTTCCAAACCGGTACAAGCATGAGACAATAGTAAACAGGTATGTACCCCTCTACAGTCTTAATGTCACTGTGTTGTTACAAAGACAATTACTTTAAAAAATCATGTATACTGCGAAGCCTATTTAATAAAGAACGGTCATAATTTTTATACAGATATACTTTCTCGCGTTAAGATTTAACTTATAATATTGTCGCATGTACTACTGAGGGGTGTATCTAATTAACATTTTTGAAGCAAAATATGCGTTTGGTTTTTATATTTCGTATCTTGCCTTAACGTGATCACTTTAGGAATTTCAGTGTAGTGGTCGGTCAATCACGTCAGAGGCTTCTTACACTGTGTTTTATAGTGACATTGACCTCTGCCTGGTAACAAGCAAAACATGCTGAGCTTAGATTTCCAACGCGGTGTTGGAAAGGGTCAAACACCTACACAGTAATTTCTTATTGGTTAATATATTTTAAATGTAAGGTGGTAGCACACCATATTTGATATAGTTTATGTCACAATGTAGAGATCCCCCTAGGCAATCGTAAAACGATACAAAGGTAAACAGGGCTACGGCTCAGGGTCTTTGTCTTCTGCTTTTGATCTTCGTCTTCTGCCTGTCGTCTTTGGAGGGTGATCTGTCGACGTACACCCTCAGCATTACTACGACAAGTACCTAAAAGGTAAGGGCCCATCAGGGCTATCATTTGTAATTCTACTTCAGATTGGGGACTTGTCATCCCTACAAAAAGTAGTTGCCATGGCATACTGGTGTCAATCTCTACTATCACCCTCCTGAACAGCTAACCCCCTAATTAAAATATTTAGTCGTGACAATATTTAGTTAGCTTAATGTGTAAAAAACACATGGTGCCAGTTGTCACTTCCGATTCCCCCCTGTGAGAGATTAAAATATATTCAGTTCCGCCTATAGCAAAATGGAAATGGTACGGACGACCAAAATACCGCTTTGAAATTCTGCTTTCGCCTCAAAAAATCTTTAGCTGAGCCCTATGCAATGTTACAGTAAGTCTATGGAGAGTATAATATTCCCTATAGCACAAGTTGAAAGTATTTAAAGAACGGAGGCATCAGTTTCAACCAGTTTATAGTCAAACGGAAGAAACATCAATACCACTTCTGTGATAATGAGAGAGGGTCACTTTAAGAATACTTTTCTTCCAAAGTTAATCACTGCAGATGACACGGAGGTACATACCTTCAATCCCTAGAGCAAAATCATCAACACAAAATGTTTGCTTATGTTGGCAAAGATATGATCGTCTCATGTTCGATATGTATGGTCGAACAGCTATAGTATTTGTATCTCCAGGGATAGAATACGTTTATCCTCATAAATTTGATGAGACAGGTGTTCACAGCGTCACGGAAACAATACAAGGAGCTGCTGGTTTTTTAAAAAGGAACACTGGAACCGCCAACTGGTGGAAGAGCTTACAGAGGCAGCGTCCCGAGGACAGGAAGCTAATGTTTGGAGATTATTGAAAAAAGTAAGGAAGCGACTTTGTATTCATAACTGCATAACTCCGAAGCAGTGGAGAAATCACTTCCAAGAAGTATTCAGGGGAGGGGGGGGAACTAAACGAGATGCAGCTATTAGGAGCACCACAAATTGAAATTATGGATCGTGACGTTATGGTAGGGAAAGTAATTAAAACAATAAAAAGCATAAAAAACAACAAAGCACCTAGACTCAACGAAATGCGTCAGAACTATTTAAGGAGGGTTTAAGATGTTTAAAATTTATAGATATGCTGATGAAGATAACGAATGACGTTTTCAATGGGATTGGGGGGGGGCATATCCAGAGGAATGGACATTGGTAATTATGTATCAAAATTTACAAAAGGGAACCCAAAAGTACCGGATAATTATAGAGGGGTGACACTTCTTCCGGTAATGGGAAAAATGTATTGCAACATTTTATATGAGATAATTAGACAATGGATAGTAGAATACAACACACTTTCAAAATTCCAAGCAGGGTTTAGGGAAGGATACACACAGTGGACAGTATTTTTGTATTAGACACTCTGAGAGTGAAACAAACGCAGAAAAAGAGAGGAAAACTGCATTGTGCTTTCATGGATTTACGAAAAGCTTTTGACTCTGTAGAAAGGCAAGCATTATGGATTAAATTATGGACGAAAGGAGTCTGGGGTAAAACGATCAAGGCATTAGAATCAATATATAGTAAGGTACAGTTCTGCGTAAAATATAATCGCGATAAAGTTTCAGAAACTGTAATAATGTGGAGAGGTGTGAGGCAAGACTGTATTTTATCGCCCGTTATTCTCAACTTGTTTGTAGACGACATACCGGAGATAATGTGTGTGGTGGAATCTGATGACCCGAGTATAGGAGGCATATCCATGCGAGCTGCCCTTTATGTGGGTGATTCAATATTTATATCTACAACAAGTAACGATTAGACTGCTTAGAGGCTTATTGCCAGGAATGGAGAATGGCAGTTAATGAGAAGGCCAAAACAATGGCGTTCAAGAACGTTGCGGTGTACAACAGGAAAGAGAGGTGGGAGTATGTAGATCAGGCACTAAAAAGTTAAGAAATTCACATACTTGAGAGTCACCTTAGCTATGAACGGGAACTGGGCAAAACACACAGGCATCACAAAACGCAACTGCCTAATTAAAAATTTAGAGGCGTTAAATAACTTAGTAAAAATACCAAAATTCCACTGATTGAGTAGTGTTTAACACCCGTTTTTACTACAGAGGTACCACAGGCGGTGGACACTGGTGATACACGAAATTAATTTTATATTGGGAAAGGATTTTTTTTTAAGAAAGGAAGCGTTCCAGGCGTAAGTTTAGGATACTTACACGGCATTTGCCAGTTATGAGGACTGAGAAAAACCTGGAAAATCCCAGTCTGGGAGGACGGTCCTGCGGGATTCGAACCCCAGACCTCCCGCTCATGAATCCGCGTCTTGACGACCTCGGCCAATCGTGGCGATGGAAACTCCACTGAGAACAATGGAGTTGGTGTATAGGGCGGTTGTGATATCAAATATGGCGTACGAGACCGAAATTTGGCGGTGGGAGAATACCGAGGAACTTAATCAGGTACAAAAACAGTTTCTAAAACGGTTGCTACAAGTAGAGAAGTGTACGCAAATTGTGAGGTTCTTAAAGGGTTTGGTATTTCTAAACACAGTGTGAATTTAAAGTAAAGAACAATTAAATACTCGGGAATCAAGCTCTTCTTCGAGCAGCCTGTCTGAGGGAGCAAATAAGAGAAGGGTGGGATACTGGATGAGCAAAAATAAGGAAAAAATTAGACAAAAGTGTACTAGGGTATATTTGGCGAAGGGAAGAGGACATTACACGAAATAGTTGCAAAATAGTTAACATGTGTTTGCGACATATAGACAGACAAAACATTGAGTCTCAATGCGCAGAAAAAGTATCGCTTAACCTGCAGGCTCAAATACGTCTGGTGTGGGGGAGGGGACATTATTTAGATATCTGTGGTAGAGAAGAAAGAAGTGGTTTCGCATGGTTCAGATTAGGGGCTTGGAAAGAAACAAATAAGTTAATGCTCTCGGGGAAAGAATTTTCCCATTGTGCGGAGAAAGTGATACCTGGAGGAATATTTTGACAGAATGCAGGGAAACGGACATTTTAATAAATGAGCATTTATCACCGCAATTTCTGAATTCCAATAGAAATGTTAACAGTTGCCGGAAAGTGTTGCTGCTTGAGAGACACACACACACAATTTGGGAATATTTCTAGAGAAGACCCGACAAAGGAGGTTAGTGGCCATAATGAAGAGAGGGGAGATGGAGTGGGGTGTGAGTAAATGTAAGGGGGGCTCAGAGTAAGGGTTCCATTTATGTCTATGTATATATAATTTTGATGATCTTGCTCAAGTGTTCCCGTTGGATGCTATGCAGAATTAATCCTAGCGTTTCTGTCAGTCAGTCTTCAAAGACATACTGCAAACATTTTTGACAGGTACTTCACAATTGTAGCCTTCTCCACTGCTTCTGATAATGGGAAAATTTTCCTTCAATTTGAGGAAAAGGAAAGTCACACGGGGTTAAATCTGGACTATAAGGAAGGTGTGAGATCACTTTATATTGGTTTATGCGAGTAGGTTGTAAACCCACGACCTTGCGTCTATAGTCCCATAACAAAATGAATGCACGGCCTAAACTATCCTACGATCCTGACCACCAAGAAAGACATTTAAGTCATTTTATATTAGTTACAAAATCGAATAACATTTTACAAAAAAGTTTGGCGTAAGGGGCAATGTTTTTACATCAGCCTGTAATCTGCGGGTTGCATTTGTTAGCATGATACAGCCTGCATGTTAAACATACATTTGACACGAGTAGTTATTATCTGCAACGGTCTATAAACAAGCTGGGGGCTAATGAGTTGTTATCTTCCCGACACTTGTTGATGAAGACTGAGGAAAACCTGGGAAAGTATTAGACTAGCAGGATACGAATCGCAAACTTTCCTTTAACGAGTCCCTGCTATAGTGATCATTACCCTTACCATTTTTCAAGACCTTACTGGTCACAGCATACTGGTGTAAGAAAACGCGATAAACGAACATACAAATATTAAATGCTAATTCTTATATGAACACGCCATAGAGAAGAATGCAGCGATTTGAGGTTGAAGGTAGATACGGGGAAAAAGACAGCTAGAAGAAAGCGCTGTTGCCATTTTTTTTTTTTTTTCCCCAATACGTAAGTATAAGAGATTGCCTTTGAGATTGGAATAGCAGATTCAATTCCAGATATGGATATCCGCATTCCCTTTTCAGCTGTCTCGCTTTTAGCTTCAACGAGCACAAAACAGTCCGGGAAACATTGGTTTTTGCCACTCTCGGAAGTGGGGCAGGCTGATAACCCATTTTTGAGAACACTTGATTTTAGTTTTGTAAACAGGCGCTTAAAACGTTTTTAGTGTATTTTTGAACCAATATAATGAATTTTTGTGCATAGTATAATGGCAATGAAAAAAGGTGGAGTATATATATAAGATATATGTGATTTTAAGTGTGACTTTATCTTAAGTGTTTTATCCTTTTAAAGCTTCGATAATTACTGTTAATTTGTCACATTGCTGATTGTGTTACTTTATATTTATTTTT
>CM060836.1:98862500-98870000 GCA_030762175.1 Metallyticus violacea
TATAACCAAATAGTTTTGATAAATAGATGAAAAAAGTATTGAAGGAGATTCAGATAAAAAAGAAACTAGTCTCTTTTCATTCATCCCCATTTTCCTCTACGATTGTTTAACAAAGTGCTGTATATGCTGTGATAGTTTCTAAAGGCCTTTGATCTTGGGACAGCAATGGTGGTGTATACTTTCTTAATATCGAATAGAAAGGAGGAAGAGGGAGTAGGTAGATTTTTAAATAATGTGAGACATGTCAGATCGGTAGTGACAGATAACCGAAAAGGGCGGTAGAGAATCATAAGTCACAATATCTTTTTTTGCACATTTATTTGAAGGAGTGTTGCTTTACTGCATGTTTTATTTAGGTATTGCATTTTATATTATTATTGTTTATTTATTTATTTAAATATTTAATTATATATGTTGTTCGACTCTACTACTACTACTACTACTACTACTACTACTACTACTACTACTACTACTACTACTACTGCTGCTGCTGCTGCTACTACGCTACACCGTCACGGGTGGCCGAGGTCGTTAATGTGCGGACGCTTGAGCGGGAGGTCTGGGTTTCGAATCCCGCCAGGACAGTCCTCCATGACTGAGGTTTTTTTCCAGATTTTCCCCATTCTCATAAATGGCAAATGCCGAAGAGTTGCCCTAAACTTAGGCCTTGGTAGGAACGATTCCTACCTTAAAAATAAATCCATTCTCAATATATCATTTCATCTCATGTATCATCAGTGTTCATTGCCTGTGGTGCCTCTGTAGCAAAAACGGGCGTTAAACAGCATTCATTCATTCGTTTTACCACTACTACTTTCTAAAGGATGTGTTTGGAAGACCATTGTACCATCTAGAATTGAAGTGTAATTCTATGGTAAAGAATGTCATGTTTTTAAAATAAGTTTTCAGAGCATATGTATTAAATGTTCCATACAGACTATATCCCCCCCCCTTTCTGTTTGCAGACATGGAAATTGAAAGTTGCTGCAGATAACAGTGTAATGGACACCAACTTTCTGCATGCACACCATTATTAAATAACTTAAATTTCTGTAAACGAATGTAACAAAAGTTTCAGCCACACTTTTGTAGAGGATCCAGTATGACTAACTGTTGAATGCCTCATACACATGTTCTTGCTGGATATGACATTAAAAGTTGGTGCACCCATACCTTCACATGCTGCGTTTAATTTTAAAATAGAGCTGGGTATCTACCTCACAGTTTGAGTTTAAAAAATATACTGATAATGTTTAAGAATAGGTCGCCTTATTCCTTTGATTTTTGTTTCTCGGGGCTGCCACCTGGGGACGTGAGTTGCATGCACCGGAATCAAAACATGTTATATAATAATATATAATAGAAATAATGACATGACATAACCACATATGCGGTGTAAATCCTTATAAAAACACACAAGCACATAAGCACTGGTTAATATCGCGAAATCGTAGATAACGTCACCCTCATTTAGCTCTTACCGATAGTTGAGTGAAAGTTTATCAGTGTTGTTATTATTATTATTATTATTATTATTATTCGGATAATCAATGCATAAACAATGATTTCTTGCCTCTTTTGAATATCTCCTTACACGAACACAAACTGTGATTTGACTCCAGCAATTTCTCTTCTATAAACCCTCGTGCAAATGTTATACATTCTGGTTAAAATAAATAAAATTAATAAGGCGTAGATCTCAAACTCAACAATCATATCTAGTCACTGTTATAGATTACTGCAACAAGTGTCTCGTTTGAAATTGAACATTTAAAAACGTATATCGACTTGTTTGACTAAACAAAGTCTCAAAACAATATTTAGCAAACTGGCAATACTCGCCTGCTCGCGCATCCATCTGAGTTGCCATGGAAGCGGGAAAACCAATCAACGGCACACATTCTCCCAACATTAGATGCTGTCCACTTTTAGGTTGTAATTTTGTTGCTGTTATTATTATTATTTTTATTATTGTTATTATTATTTGGTTTATTTATGGACGCTGTTTAATATCTCAGGTCATCAGCGTCCCACTCAATTCAGGGCGCGATACAGCCCGACAAATTTTGCTCAGAGGCCTCTTCTTTCAGGTTTGAGGTTCTTTTTCGTTCTTTCTACGATCCTGGCCGGGTTTGATCGCAATCTTGGGTTTAGAAGGCAAGTATGGTTACCACTACACCCCCAGGAGCGACTAGGCTATATCGTCAAAGCAACCGCTATGTAACAGGTTGCAAGAACAACCAAATTCGTGCCATACTAATGCGCTATTACTAATAAATTCATGTTCAAATAGTTCAAATTTGTTAAAAACGTAAGCCATGAAATTAATAAATACATATATTCTGGAAAAAAGATTGATGCAGCCGGACACTACCTGTTGCACCTGAAAACCCGGCGCTCCTTTGTTGCTGTGGTTTTGATCATCTTTCCACGGTAGTAAAGGTAAATAATATAACTACACGTCAAAATTGTCGAAGTTAATTGCAACACCTCAGCTACATCGAACGTTAGGACACAAACAGTTAACTAAGAATTCACCACTAACCTGCAAACATTTTTCAATGTTTTCAAAAAAAAAAAAAAAAAAAAAAAAATGAAGAGAAAACCTAAAATTGAAGGATATATCTTAAACAATTGAACCGTTTCAATCTATATTGTAAGGAATAAACTGCACAAAGGAGTATTTACTTCCTGTCGTTCCAGCGTTTCCCCTTGGAAATTGGGCATGTCGTATTGCATGTCAATTGGCAATAGAAACAATGAAACCATTTAAAGACTGAGGTGTACATAGGAAGAAGATACCATCATGTTTTCAGAAGGAATAATGGCAAGTAGAAAAAGAGAGGCAGCTTTGATCTGTGGAACAATGAATCAAACAGGTACATGCAAAGTGTTTAGCAGCATGTGATTCTTTCTATTGTTGCCATATCTAGCCCTGAATTTCTTTGCAAGCACATTATACAGGGTGTGTGTTTAAATGTGCGCTGCTGACTCCCAAGACCTGATTCGTTAAAGAGTTTTAGAGCATTATGAAAATATCGAAACTCTTGAGTCATCTGTTCATACGTCTGTGTAGTTACCAGCAGAATACGAAACAAGATTGAACCTTCATCAAATTTATATAATACCAAAGAAGTGTCGAGCAGTGTTTGATGCAAGATTATATTAATTGTGTAAAAACTCTCGTTTTTAATACTGAGGCATCACAGGCGGTAGACAATGACGATACATGAGATGAAATGACAAACTGGGAAATTATTTTTTAAGAAGAAAAGTTACAGACACAAGTTTAGGGTACCTTTGCGTCATTTGCCATTACATGAGGAGTAAAGGAAAGCTTAAAAAAAAAAAAAAAAAAAAAAAAAAAAAAAAAAAAAAAAAAACTCAGTCAGGAAGGACGGCCCTGAAGGGAATCGAGCCCCAGACCGTAAAGATCCCGGTCACTCGTGCCTGTTAAATTAATAATGCCACAAGCACGATTGTGTGTTAGTTATTAAATTTTTAGTCATTACAAGGACTAATTTTGGATTGTGCACACTATTGTATTGTATTATACATTTAAATAACCTGTATGATGATATTTCGTACATAATTATTAGCAAAATTAAGAAATATTCGGTGTTTCTTACATAAATCTGATGTGGCAAAGAAATAAAATTATAAGGGAAAAACACCTGTTTTGAGTGTCTTTAATTTATGCAATCAAAAAACTAAAAAGTGCAGCACTTAATCCATTCTTGAAGAATAATTAGATTTTTTAAAGTTAATTAATTTGTTAATTATAATGTATATACAGATTAGTTTATTACATTAAGTAATACAAGTAACACGGTTTACCTTAAAATAAAATATTGTGCAGATAGAGATATCTGAAGCAAACCTTCTCATCGCTTTTTCACTGCCAATAGTTTGTGTTTGCATAACAGTAAGTGCATTTGACATTCGCTAATTGAAACATTTTTACTGAATAAATACGTCTGATGCAGAATACAAAACAGGCTATATGGAAACCTGATGTCGTTCATTTCGTTGAGATTTAGATTTTTAAAATTAACAAACGTAAATTCATAACTGAGTTCTCTCTGGACAGGTTTATGGTACGAGGAATGGCAAGAAAAGGAGAGAGAGAAATTCGCAAAAGCTTCTTTTTCTCTTTAGGTATGTTCTTTTTCCTTTACTTGTTGTTATCCTCCCTAGTTAGTTGGAGGGGGAAAAAAAAAGGTGACGTCTGCCCGAAAGAAATCTTTTTTCTCAATTGTCTCCTGTCAAATACCACTTTCGTTTGTTACACGCTAGCGTTTGAATGCTTTTAAGTGTTACTGCAGAAAATCATAACGAGGGCATTCATACATGCGTTTCACGAACTGGTTATATTAACACTGAAGAATCCCAGCATTGCAAGCAACAGACACACCGCTATGAGTGACCGAGGTCGTTAAGGCGCGTACTCCTGATTGGGAGTCTGCGGTTCGATTCCCACTAGAACCTTCCTGACTGAGCTTTTCCAGATTTTCCTTAGTCCTCACAAATGGCAAATACCTTAGCCTGGAAAGTTTCCTTCCTTAAAAAAATATCCTTTCCCAATTTATCACATCATCTCATGTAACATCAGTGTTGATCGCCTATGGTGCCTCAGTAGTAAAAACGAGCGTTAAAAACTATTAAAAAAATCATGCGCTTCAGTCAGAAAATTAGTATTATAAGGTTCTGATAATGGATTTCACGACCATATATGCTCTCTGTATAGATCCAGTGTTTGCAGAAACTCTCTGCGACAAATGACCCCAAACATGAGGCTAAAATCTATGCTTGGCTATGGAATGGAATTCTAGTAGACCCTTAATTTTTGTTGAGTACTCAAATGAGTGAAACTCCTTCTCAATTTTAGTAACAATTTTTGCAAATATTTATGTATTAAATTGCAAAAAATGACATTTATTTAAAGAATATTTAAATAAGGAGAAATCTGTTTACGTATGTATATATTTACAGAACCTATGTAAATGATGAAGATATAATAATGATTATTAAATAATAATAATAATAATAATAATAATAATAATAATAATAATAATAATAATAATAATAATAATAATAATAATAATAAAAATAACTGCAAGGGTCGTTCAAAAGGTAAGTTTCATGTTGGGACACCAGTCTTTTTATTTAAAATAAAGGCATTAATCTTCTACAATTCTTAAGCACATAATCGCAATATATTTGCAAGAACTTTCCCAATTGTAACACAATTTTTTGATACTATATCTAACCTGTTTGCTCGGTCATCTTCATCATCATTTACAAATCGCTTCTTGCATTTGGTGTAAAGATGAAAATAGCCCGGGTTATGATAAGAAGAATAGAAATAAATATCAGAACGTTTTTTAATTTGAGTTTCTTAAGCAAGTCATGAACTCTTTCAAATGAGCGTGGGCAGGTATTAGAACTATGCTAGTTTCCGTTTAATCCGGTCTCTAAGTTACGCCAGGACCCCACAGCATCTTTCTGGATTCAATTCTTTCAATAGTTCTTTGAGGCAAATAATGCTCTTTATTATTGGTGTACGTTTAACGTGTCTTACGCTAAAGGATTAATAAGGTACATTTTACGTTTTATTATTTCTATTTCAAAATAATGCTGTATGTGTTATTTAATAATCTATATTTCAATGGTTTTGAAGCGAAGTTACGTTTTTCTTTCGTAATGTTAAGTTACCTTTCCAGGGACCTATCTTGAAGTTATTACTCCGGCACAACGCTTACAAACATCAACGGGAGGATGTTTAGCATTGATTGATGCACGATCCACTTAATTTAAAAAGTGATGATGTTTTTAAATGTTGTACTTCCATAGCTTACAAGTTCCGCATCAATTTCTAGGGATTTCCCTTTTATATTTCTTAATTCATCTGATGTAATTGCACTGTGTTCTTTTATTTGCTCTCCACTTACGAAAAATAAATGCATTATAAACATTAAAGGTGTTATTTGGTTTTACTGATAGCCAAACGAATACAAAATAGGTTTTATTTTCAGTGAAGATAAGATAATTTCAGGTACCACATAAGAATCCTTTCTCTTTCACATATGACTTCAGAGAGTGTGCTAAATACAAAAAAACAAATAGTTACACCATAAAATATATTTGAAATGTTTCCAAATTATTAGTTCCTTTAATATTTATTGATGAACTTTGGTAAACATGATATCACTTAAGGCTCCAAGAGCCACAAACATTGAAAATCTTGGAGTACAAAACGTGCATCCAACTGAATGTGGGCTGGCCGCGTTCTCTGAACTGTAGTAAGCACACTACTGTGGAATGTAAACAAAATAGTGTCGTTTACACAGAGCAAACATAGGATTCATTGCTTAATTTCACTTCACTCTCCTTTCATCAGTCTAAATCGTGCAAAGCTTCCTCTGTTTTCTGTAATGTTACGATTGTCAACTGTTGCTCTGGGATTTTTGTGCACTTAGAGGCTCATGTTATATTTAAATTGTTGGATGGAGAAATCCGGAAACCAGATTATTAACCCTATCTGAAGGTTTGAAGAGTGGAATGCCTTTCATGTGAATTTTAATTTTATTGAAATAATTTATTTTAATATGAAGTAGGTTGTTCAATTTATTTATGAAAAAAAGACAGTCCTAGCACAAAAATACCCAATGGGAATGGTTAATGCAAACAACAGTAAAATGTGCGATAAACTTATTGTTATGAGCTAAGTGTCATTGTAAGTGGTACATTATTAATCGTCATTCTTACCCCTACCTTTCTCCCATTAATTTTCTTTTCCATTATACGTCCACTTTCAGGGATGTTTTAGAACCGTGGTCACTAAAATTAGCACAAGTTAGGGTTTCAGTGTCTTCCGCACATACAGCAACATATTAAACCTCACACGTGTAACATGTCCTTGTTTACGACAATGTAATCCCGAGCACGTGTACATTATTGTGAATGGTTTCTTTCATCAGTTACTGTAGGGTCGATGGACTCGCAGCTTGTGTTTTTTTCAGACGAGGCGTGATCGCTCGGACACTCACAACACTCGCTATTGGTGTTTTAAAACTACTAATCGGAATACGTTTTCCCGGTAAATGCATGTTTAACTGAGACAGAAAGACATTTCCAACATTTGCTCTAGAATTATATTGTATACACAGTTTTAAGAAAGGAAGTCGGTGTACAGACACAGCCGGCTTTGACATGTCCAACTGCCGAGACGCAAAACACCATACAAGGGGTAAGGACATATTCTGGAAGTTGTGTATTTATGTATTTAACTTGTGATGTTGTTAAAACAATTTAAAGAATATTTTTGTAGTTTCTTTCTTCATATTTAACAAATTGAATTTTCCATGTTAAGGGGGTTTTCTTATTCCAATATAGATAGTTTTTTAAATTTTTAAATTTACTCGGCATTACCATGAGAGTACCAATGAGAGAATATTAAAGTGAGAACTCAGCG
The DNA here is from genome assembly GCA_030762175.1 of Metallyticus violacea. Lineage (NCBI taxonomy): Eukaryota > Metazoa > Arthropoda > Insecta > Mantodea > Metallyticidae > Metallyticus > Metallyticus violacea. Next base: position 98,869,975 of record CM060836.1, read on the forward strand.
GAAATTAGGTACCAAAACTTTTGTAA